>OU015493.1:34441596-34469096 GCA_907164885.2 Dolomedes plantarius
AAAAAAATTATTTAATTTTATGTTTTTTTCCCTTGTTTTGTTGGACCTGTTATAACAGAAACCCATTTCATTTTAAAAAGAAATAGAAATGTTCCCCTGAACATGTAAATATGCAGAAGGTTGTAGATTGTGCATAATATCAGCTAAATTATAAAACTGTTATAAATAGTTTCATATCCACAACGGAATTAACGTCCCGATAAGGCAAAAATAAATTCCTGAGTTTTATAGGAAAATACAAAAATATAATTTCTAAAAAAGTATGCATTTAAAAAAAAATTATTTTTATTTATTTATTTATTTTTTTTTTAAACAGTACAAAATTTCTGAATAGAATTAATCAGTATCCAGGTTTAGGGTATATACCTTAAAATATCGCAAGTACAAATTTTTTTTTTAGATATTGACTTCATCCTGGTTTTATTTATTTTATATCGCTATATAAAGTGTTGAGGTATTGTCTAAATATAAAACGGTCTCATTTCTGTTAAAAAAATTGACATAAGAAGGAGGCAAAATAACTTTGAAATGCATAGGAATTTTGTGCCTTGTTTAGGATAGTCCTAAAACTATTCCTCAGAGAGTTTTTGTACTTCTTCTGTAAGAATAGATGTGCAATATTTAAATAAGTTTTACAAAAGGAACTTTACAGAATCTAGGCATAAATGATGTACAATTTTTTTCTATACCTTTTCAATGCAGTAACAAAAAATTTAACCTAAATTTGCAATGCATTTACCTTCCTTATTTTATAACTTTTTAGCATCCCAAGATTGTGAATTTCCCTCCAGATGGATAGGCACGTGGTTCCAAAAAGGATTCCATCCACCCGTTAAGATAGAAAAAGACACATTCTCGTTCAAAGGGAAATGTCTAGCAGCTGATAGCCATATGTTCTATATTGAAGACGAGTAAGTACTCTTATTACATTATTCTCAAAGCTGTAAATGGTTTAAAATTAAAATTTAGCAGTTTCAAAGTATTTGTTTCTGATTTACTTGCGCATTTAGACTGAAATGGACAGTCTATTTTCCTGTACATGTATATATTTAGGCAAGAATGACTTTCTCGCTATCCTGTTTTAAAGTACAAATATAAAGCTCTAGACAAAACAGCACAAATTTTAATGAAGAAGTTTGCAGAAAATTTTTTGCAGAAGTTTGTCCACGAATTATCTGATCAAATGTGGAGTGAGAACCTTGCAAGAGAGATATAAATTTTCCGCTGTGTTCTAAAGAGAACAGTGACAATATCTCACCTTACCACAAAGAACAGATGCAGTTAACAGGTTTATTTGGCCTTGTAGGGGATAGTTTTGCATAAAAAATTAAGACAGACACAACATGTACTATGTTAGCAATAATATAATAAATCATAACATTTATAAATGTTTTAAATGGAAGTAAGTCTCTTCAGATCTGATTTGGTAGTCTGCCACTGTTCTCCAAGCTATAAGTAAGAGTTCTTCGAACGTTCAACAGCCTAATCAGAGGACTACCAAAAAGAAAAAATTACAGATGTATATTTATTTTTAAGTAAAATCACAGTATGTTGAAATAGGAGATGTAGCATAAATTTATTTTTCATCGGTTACCGAAAGTTATTTTTACGTTTACTGAGACCTCGGAAGGATTGTCTTGAATAACCAACCCCACGCAAGTTTAGCACTGAAATGTTGCTCTTTCAAAGTTACCCAAACTTTAAACACATTTTATTCTTGGCAAATGAAAATGTGTTATCTGTATTCAGGATTCAAGCCTTCAAGTGCTAATTTTGTAAAACGCAATCAGAACCGATTGTGTTGGTACAAACGCACCCTCATTGCAGGAAAATTTCTTCCTGTTCTATTGTAATTAGCACCATGAGTTGACACCTCTTTATTCGATTTCGACGAAACTAACAACTCCAGCAAGCATTCCTGAACATACTCAGAAATGACGTTCTTGAATATACACGGAAATAACTACTCGGGTAAAGATCCTTTCCGTGTGATCAGGGAAGTTTCACATTCTTCAAAGCAAACCCGGGCAGAAGGGATATCATTAGAATAGTTCTCAAGTATGTAGTTGATTATCGATAAGCTTTGATCTCAACTCTTTACTTTAGGGATTTTCATCCAGGGGCAATAGAGAAACAGCTAATAATACGTGAAGAGCCGTGAATTTGTATTTGAATATTCTAGACATATCCTCGCTTGCCAGTGCTGCAATTTAAGTTTTGTAGGTGCTCATTTACGAAAAGTGAAGCGTTCACTCTTTTTGTTTGCCAGTGAGAGTATTTGCAAGCTAAGAATAGCAATGAATAGTCGATCAAATGAACGATAATTTAAAAGGAAGAATGAAAGGTCATTCCTTCTGAAATTAAAACAAAATTATATTAATAGTAGCGTGTAAAAGCTAGTGAATAGTGAACAAGTTAGGTAATGTTTCGAATACAACTCACGCATTTCGTTAATAATATTAACACTTAGACCGTCGAGTTTTCGCCTTCTGGTTCTTCCCCCAGCGTTGGGTTATTTTTTTGGCAACGCGTTTCGGAGATTCCGCGTTTTGAAGGGACATTAAAAAACGCGAGTTCTTAACAGTTAAGTTATTTAAATCAAAATAAATAGTACAAAATAAGTGAAACATAAAATTTTTAAGAATACATATATATAATTATATAATGTACAGATTTTTGAATTTATAAATTTCTTATAGTACGGTATATTTTAAAGCAATGTGATATGCATAAAACCACCTTTTTGTGTTTATACCATATAGTCTATTCATCACTTAGTTCACTATTGTTTTTTCATGACTTTTGTCATCTAATAAATCTGAATATCACTTTCGGAATCACTTGAAATATCAGTTCCTTTCGAAAACCCAAAATTCACGCCATTTTATACTGCATTAAAAATAATCCCCTAAAATCTACTTCATATTAGGAGAAATTGTATTCGAATGTCTTTAAAGTGCTGCACCTATTGATGAATGTAAAAATCAATTTAGAACGCGTTAAACGCGTTTGTAAAGCGCAAAACATTGGAATATCCAGATGGACGCGTCCAGCGCGTTCGTAACGCTGGGGGAAAGACTGATGAAAGCGCTGAGCCCGTTCGTAACGGTCTAAGGGTTAAAAAGGAGACTGCATGTAAGCATGTAACAGGATAAATATCGGATTATAGCGGAGTAAAAATAACAGACAAAGGTACACGCAGCGATGAGTCTTATATGTTAGAGTTTCAGATTTATGAAAAATGGAGTAACATTTTTCCTGTTTGCCGAATGGCTACAGCGAGGGCTTTCGGTACCAGTATCTGAGGGTCCGAGTCCCACTCTTGGCATGGTTGTTTGTAGCTGTTCGGAATCGGCTTTAAGCGGTACGTCCCGGTCCAATTAGCCCTCGTGTAGCAAAAAATGACCGTAGTGCTTCAAACTAAACTATTTTCCTCTAAAATTTTATCTGCAGTGAAAGTTGATTTTTAAAAGTAGGAATTATGTGTTGTTCTTGCTAAAGCCCCCTGGTCTAGGAAAAGCTAGACCAGGTCCATGAGATTCTGTTGCATGAGAAAATGAGTGGCGGCAGCATCCTGATCCTCACGAAATGTGTTGACAGAGATTCCGAAATAGTCCACTCTATGGGAAGAATTCAGAGGACTAGCAGAACAGGGAAGGAAGTACATATGCTCATATATAGTTAAAACCATGAAAATATTTTGAAAGAAATAAAAGGTAAATTTTTCATAACAGTTAACCTATTACTGATTTTTGATCAGATAAAAAAAGAAAGAAAAGATGCATATAAAGTGTGAAACATTTTCGTAAAAATATTAAAGAAAAAATATTATTCGTGCTCAAAAGATCAAAAGATATAGACCCCAAAGCTTTTTAGTTATTTTTCTTCATATTGCTCATTTATAGGATAAAAATTAACTTTTCTCAACTTTTCAATTTTTCCCATATCTATTGCATTAATTGATTTTATGAGGAATAAATTTTAATAAATTCCAAGTAACCAACGTTTTCGTTTGTTGAGGAAAAAACGATCCCCAGTACATGTTGGTCTGCAGAATATATTGTATATATATATATATATATATATATATATATATATATATATATATATATATATATATATATATATATATATATATATATATATATATACATATGCATACACACAACTATGTATGGTATGCTTAATTCCAATGAATCTCTTTACAAATCCATATGTATTGCAGAATGCTATTAAAATATATTTATCTTCTGAAAAAAAACTTTTTCAAAACAATGGACTTAAAATTATTTACAATTCATTGTAACATTTCGTATTTTAATGTCTGAAATCTTTTCTAGTCCTCTCGTGAGATGGATTTCAAATTTACCAATTAACAACACACAGTGACATCCCTGTCCAGTGGGTTACTTTAGAATAGGCAAAAGTAAATAATTAAGCATAATATTGCGCTGCAGAGCAATATATTTTCATTTAGACGTCAAAAAATTTCATTTAAATACAGAAATGAAATAATTTTCCTCAATCTTTTAGATGAAAATAGGTTAATGCAATTCGCTTGTCATCCAAAATAGGATAGGAAAAAAAAAAGACTTTACAAGGATTAAAGAGCATTTGAAAACGACCCTATTTTAGATATCTAGGGCATCCCATACATCATCCGGCTCACGGTCGATCACAAAGAGGGGTAGTGGGCGGAACCGTTCCTTTGAAGAACGACTTCAGGGAGATGACACAGGAAAATCGGAGTCAGCAGGGGAAGTAACTGAACATTGCTAGAGATGAAGCAGCTCAACAATGACCCTCATCATAAAGGCATTTCCAAAAGAAGCATACTTTTGTTTCGTATGATTGCCTAAATCTTATTTAAAGCGGGGAGCTTTGTGCGCTCGAAAGTGGCTTGTAGCAGCTGTTATGTTTATTCTTTCCAGTTTAGAATGAATGTTTTCGTTCTTTGAATTCCCTTCCGACACCGCATTTTTTTTTTTACATATTTTTCTGAAGTGCTAAATGGGTGAATGGATTGTTGGAGGAAATGGAAAATGTGTAATTGCGACTTGAATGAGTTATTTTAAAGATGATTAATAAGATATGGTACTTTTCCATGGATGCAAAGTTAAAGAGAAATTTAAATTATCTTTGAGTTTAGAAATGCTTTCGATATGAAGCGAGAAATTTGCCATTACTTGAAGCAGTAAATGGAGTCAGATGTCATTCAGTTTAGTTCTCTAAATTTTAATAACGAGGGCGATATTCATAAGTGCACTCGTTAAGCGTTTTATTTAGTAAATTTTGTCTTTTTAAAAACTGAATATTCTTTTATTAACCTTTTCCTTACGGGTTGGGATAGCATGTATCCCAAGAATACGGGCCTAAGATTGAATATGAATATATATATATATATATATATATATATATATATATGTATGTATGTATATGTATGTATATGTATGTATATGTATGTATGTATGTATATGTATGTATGTATGTATATATATATATATATATATATATATATATATATATATATATATATATATATATATAATGTCCATTCTTACACAGGGGGTATGAAATTTCCCGATCTAATGAGGGAATCGGAAAAATAGGCCCCGTAAGCTAAAGGTTAAGATATAACTTACATGAAAAATTAATAAGTTATTTACATGATTGGAAATTAAAAATTAAGAAAAATATTGTTTAAATTTGTTAATATTTGCCTTTCTTCCTCGGACAGAAAAAATATCATTCTTTACGTACTTTTCGTGCTTTGTGTTTTGTAAATGATAGATTATAAAACCAATGTTATTTTATTAGGTATCAGATCTATTGAGTTATTTGTCTAAAAAAGACTAAAATATCTAATGTGACGTATTAGTGAAAAAAAAATGAGGAAAAGTTTAATTATATTAAAGGAATGTTGAATTTAGGGTAAAAAGAGGGATATGAAAATGAGAAATAAACTCTAATTTATTTTAAATTCATTCTGGTAATATATCTCATTTTGTTAGAAACATATCAAAATTTTAGAGGAAAAGGTAATTACGTCACAGTGCTATTAAAGGCGGTAAATTAAGAAATCTAAAATAAAAGAAAACTGTAAGTCATATAACTGAACTTATTACATATTCACCCTTGTAATTGTTTAGCAACCATTATCAAAAAAACTTATGTACTGTCTTACTATACTTCTTATCATCTCAAAAGTAATTCCTTTCCAAGCATTGCGCTCATTCACATATGGCTTGTCGTCTTTAAACCTGAATTTCCATAACTCGATTAATTTCCCTTAACGAAAGCTACCTCATTTTAAGGATTTCTATTACCTTCCAAATACATATTATTATAGCCATTGTTTAAATAACTCTTTATTCTTATAGTGGTCACTGACGAAACTACATGCGGAGGTTTATAAGTTAAAATTGGCAACATGGGGATAAAAAAATTTACCGGAAGTGTAGCGCGATAATGTTTTGAAGTGCCAGCGATATCCAAAATGTTCAGCAAAGGAAATTCAAAGATTCCCAGGGTGACCTGTCGCTGTCGATAGTGATATGTCAAATGCCTGTTCCGAGAAGAAAAATAACTTTCGTAAAAAAAAAAAAAAAAAAAAAAAAAAATTATTTATCATCCTCAAGAGGCCTTAATCATTATTTGATAAATCATTGAATAATTCATAAGCTAGGTAAGTAAGTTTCAGTCAAACTGGCTAACATGACTATTAAACAACTTGTAAATAATTTCCGCTTTCTTTCATTCTAGGGTCATGTAGTCACTGGTTTTAGTAAACAAATACTTAGAGAAAAATTCAAGTGCGGCTAAAAGATGCGCTCTATAAGAGGAGCAGTCGAAACATCATCCAAAAGAATACATTCAACATCAGGTGGTTTTGCTACGCATTTTGTAAGATATGACTGGTTACTATACTATTTGGAACTCTTGCACAGTACAAGTTAATCACACCTGATTAATTTGATTTCAACTGATTCGTCAGAAATCTAGTCAGTTGAAAGTATTCCGTTTTGAATTGTGATATCTCCCACCTTCAATACAAAAATCTCCTGAACCAAATCTGAGGAATCGTGAAAGAAAAATCTTCGATAATCCGTGTTCTCTACAATTTTTTTCAATTTCAATTCACCACATATTTTAAAATTTATGAAATTTTATATCTAAATAAAATACGAGGCATTAAAAACTCTGAAATAATGACTGCGAATTTTTTAACTACAAACCTGATCTCTGTAAATATCATTTGAAGCATTTGCAAAACAGAGAAAGGAACACATAATTTAAATAGAAAATATACCTAATTGGGCCCAAAGTAGCTTAGTGGCAGTGTGTCGGATTTTGGTGCTGAGGATGCTCTGATCGAATCCCGACAAGCGCCATTAAATACCTACGTGTCTGGGACAGATAAGGAAACGTTAAATCTGTAGACCAGAGAGACCCTCCATGAGGTCAGAGAGGGAAGGAGAGAGTAAAATCTCCCCTCACCCCTGATGTAGTCACTGGGAGTGCTCGGTAAAAATTGAGGTGGCACCTGGCTAAATCGGGCTGAGACCCTTGTGGTTCCATTATAAATCGGATCTGTACCCCTCAGCAGGCTAGCTTATATGGTTCAGGCCTGGAATACTTCCAGCGGGGGGGGGCATTAGAAACAACAGCAACATATAACTGATAATCAGCAAGTTATTTACCTGTTATATCTATTAAGTTTAAAAATTTATAAAACCGACATTACTTATGGACTGGCCGATGATAAAGAAGTGTCAGTTGTAGCATGATTAGATTTAAAGAGATATCTCTGGAGATAATTCATCTCCGCCATTTTTCGGCACAAAATGAGAATTTGAGACCTCCGCTGCCGCCTTGCCACAAAGTGGCCCTCGGATGTGCAACTGAAGGAAAGAAAATAATTTCTTATCCTTTATAAAAAAAATTCAGTAAACAAATTTGGTAATCGGAAATGGTGCCACTGCACAGAAAACCCCTAAAATGTTACATAAAAAGTTGCAGATATTACCTAATCTTTATACACATTCATACAGTGAGGAGCTGATTTATTATGACCGCTTACTCAGTAGATCGTTGGGCCACCCTGTGCTTTCAGTTCTCTTTGGTATGGATACTAGAGGATTTTCTTTGGTGGCTTGGGGAATCTGAGACCATATCCGTGGAGCTTATACTTTCTATTTTTTTTTTTATTTGATGGTTTTAGATTCAGCTGCTTGATTGCCCCTTTGGGCCTCGTCCCACAAACGCTCAATCGGTTCGAGATCTATCGATTCGATTGTCTCGAATCAGTTCGATTGCCTATGTCAACTAATCAAGGTGATTTTTTTTTTACCAACGCATTAGTTTTTGGAAACACGTTAAAATCTCGTAGAGCCAAACTCTTGGAGTGACAAAAGTTAAGGTGACAATTACAATGTTTTAATTGAAGTCTTCCCAAGTTTTCCTAGAAGTATGGAACTAGATGCCATCGTAAGATTTAGACAGTTTTATTCTTTTATTTATTTATTTTTATCTTTTATTTATTTATTTTATTTATTTTATTTGGGTATACCTCTCGCCTCTTAATACTGTTGCAGTAAAACTTAATTGTGCCAATCAGCGCCAATAGAATGGCCAGCTCGGTTGAAATCTTGGCGCATGATTGATTTCTGAAGAAATACTTACCGATTCATGAAGAAATACTTACCGTAAAACAATCATTTATAATTTTTGGACAGAAAATACTTCAGAAGCAGCACTTATTTACTGTCCATTGGGAATTACTCTCTCTTGAAATATTTCTTGAACCATTCTCAGGGGCCTCAATTCAAACCGTCCGATCCGGATGATGGCCGAATGGCTAGGGCACTGGCGTTCGGTACCAGAGTCTGTGGGTTCGAATCCCACTCTTGGTATAGACATTTGTAGCCGTTCGAAATCAGTTTTAAGCAGTAGGGCACGGTCTAATTATCCGTCGTATTGCAAAAAAAATTGCCATAGCGCTCCAAACCGTCCGAGAAATTAAAGCAAACTTATATATAAACACGCCTTTTTCATAAATCATCTTTAATCTCCTGACAAACTATGCGAAAGAAATAAATAAAGCAAAAGTTATTCATCATGCCCTATTAATCTAAATAAACATGCTGTAGTTACTTAGATTTACAATTCGTATTATTATTGAAATCTATCTGAGCTGCAGTTACCAGTCTATTAATACTGGTACGAATATCATAGGTCTTGTTCAAAATATTTTGATTTGAACCGAATTTTGTAATCTCACCATGTTTAAAATATCTTTCAACATAACCATATTAATTGTCTCCTCTGAAATTAAAAATTATCTTTTTGTTTTTCGAATAAATTTCTATCCTATAAATGTTTGTGTAGTTATTTCATGGATTGTAGTGTTCTCCATTCAATTCCAGAGCGAGAAGCCTTTAAAATGTACAGATTTTACTATATATATAGATATTATACAAGTTTATATACAACAGACAACAGATAGATTCTTTCGAAGAGAACAGAAGAATTACTATTCTGTTTTAACCTAAGAGACCCCTCTCTTAGTCTGATTGCCTACGAATACAGAGGCTGTTCACACATTTTTTAGACGATGTATATTGTATTCACAAAACTAAATTACATACAATTCTTGTGTTTTGAATGTTCTATTTGACATCAATCATTCTGAACTATCTTTCGACACCGCAATTTGCAGGATAATAATGCCTTTTGAAGTGTCAGAAGAGGTATTCTATCCCATTCCTCCTGAACAGCTTTCCAGAGTCCTGCAAGGGTTTTGGGACGACGTTTGGATAATGCAGATTTTAAAAGTCCGAAAGCACAAAAATACATAGGTGATACATCGGGAGATTTAGTAGGGATATCAGTGAAGGTTATGGCCTTGATACCAGTTTTTTGTTCCATTTCTTTTAGGAAATTTACAGTGGATTTTGATGTGTGACTGCTAGCTTTGTCCTGATGGAGTCTCACAGATTGATGGCAATGTGGGTAAAGCGATGGTATTTCATTCAGAAAAATTGGCGATAAAATATGTTCCTGATAGTATTTGGAGTTAATCTTGACATTTTTTCCACTCTCTTTATTTTTAACTTGCCATTATAGGAAAAACCAGCAACAATCATGAATCCCTTAGAAAAACTTTCTTTCGATTCTTTGAACCATGTACTTAAATTTTTTTCTCCCCTTTTATGATAATAAATGTCTCTTTTTTTGTTGCAATCATTTAAATACACACATGATTCATCTCTTGTGACAATTGTTTTCCATTTTCCTTTGGATAAGTGTTTCTCATATAGAATTCTGCAGCGTGTCCTTCGTTCAGCGATATGATTTGGAAGAAGACGATGCCCATTGCGTTTTTTCGCTTTCTTAAGATTTAAATCAACGTTTATCATTTTGTTTACAGTGGACACAGAGAATTTTAATGATTTTGCAACTGTCCTTTGACTAGGGGGATTTTCTTTTAACATTAAACAACGTACCTTTGCAATAGTCGAAGCTGTCCGTTTTTTCCTTGGATACTTGTTTGGAATTTTTGTCCCACTTGAGGCTCCAATTTGACGTTTTTTTTCCTTTCTTGTTGACGATATTACCTATCGACGCTTTAGATATCACTAAACTATGACTCTCATATCGTTTTTGGATAACGGAGTATGCATATTTCTCTTCGGAGGTTTCATAAATGTAGCCTTCGAACCACTGCTTTGTTAAAAACGTCATTTTGAATAAAAACAAAACTTTCAAGCTGCAGACGACTTTTATAAACATAGTACAATTGCAATTATTTCTTTTGCAACAAACGATTTTTTATTACCGCTTACCAAACTCGTCTAAAAAATGTGCGAACAGCCTCTGTATAACCTAGACAAATTGATTTACCCGCACCGAAGTTGCCCTCAGTAAAAACACACCCGAGCAGTGTGGTATTCGCATATGTTCTCTGTGTCTGACTTTCATCTCTCTGTGGGTCAGTTCTACTGCCCCCACTTCCCAGCTACTCCATTTAGTTTATTGCTTAACCGGTTATGTTCCGAAGCCAAGATCTTGCGTTAACTTTTCCCTTTTGTTTACTAAGTCGATCTTAACTGCATTGGTTCTAATTTTGTTATTGACGCTTTTTATCGATACTTTGAGTATTTAATTCCCCTTTAGCTGTTTTTTTGGGTGTACTGTACCCACTCTTTAGTGGTTTGTTGGTATGACAGTTGGCTGGCTGTTTCCCTTGAGGTAAGTTTCTATTTGCTTTTTTGGACTTTTGTCCGATGTTTGACGTTAGTATATTGGTAATCTCCCCGTGGTTTCTTTTTGTCAAGCCGGGACGAGGTCATCCTCATTCCAAATATCTATCCACCCACTTCCACTCTCTGTGTCTCTGTGGGGTCTACGGGCTTTGGCTACAACAGCATTGGAGTGGGGGGGGGGTGAAAGTTCCCTTTGTAGGTAAGGTTTCAGATGATAGCTGGAGATCTTGTGATGTTGCAGGATCAACTTGATAAACTGAGATATATCTAAATATGAAAACAAACAAATTTTGGTACAAACGTTAATTGTTTTTCTCTGGATAAGACCACATGTTGAAACTTTAATCCTCGAAATAAAATACAACTGTTTACTATAAATTGATTTAAATTATGATTATTATGGAAAGAGTAATGGGAAGCAGTGATACAGACAAGGTATTTTTGAATTTCTCCTGACATAATACTACATTTGTAGAGATAATTGTTGATGTCATTCACGTTGTGCAGAAATTGTGATATTGTTCATCAAATAACACCTTTGCAATTTTTTTTATATTTTCTCATAAATAATAATTGCTATTTTTCTCTGTTAAACAATAGCACATAAAATATCAAATTTCTCTGATTCTTTTTATATTATAAAGGTATGATTTTTTCCACCATAATAACGAAAAACATTTCTCTTCTTATTATTAATACCAACCTCATAACGAAATATTGAGTCCTTTAACATCTCATTTCGATTATAAATTAACTTCAAAGAGGATATTAGGATACAGCTGATTAGTTTCTGAATAAATGTCAGTATGAGCGCTTGGAAATCCCTAATTTCTAATCTTTAGTGTTTCTCTAATCCATAAACACACATTTCACAACTGAAATTTACGTTTACTGATTGAGGAAGTTGTGAATAAACATATATTTTGTACTGTTGCAATTACATAAATTACGGAAATCTGCTGAAACGAGAATGTTGTTTTCCAAATCGATTTCCGATGAATTAGTTCCACCGCACTAAATTATTATGCGTCAATATACTCGATAATTAGATTGGTAGAACTTGATCATATTGTTAGTAAATACATATTGTTCAACGAGCCTATCAAGAGATAAATGTCTTTTACCTTAATTTGTAGAAGCAAAGCAAGAAAATATTTGCATCATTTCCTTGCGAGGTAACAAACATAATTTTATTATATATTAAGGTTAAGATATGTTGAAATGAAGATTATGTATTAATTGGGTGAAGATGTTTAGATATTCCTAATGAACCATTTTCAGAAGTGAACTCAATATCTTCTCAGTAAATCAATTTTATTTTTGCCCGTAATTTAAAATAGACATTGAAAGACTTCTTGCAACTTTAATTCAGACTCTTGTCCGAATTTTTTTTGTTAATTTATATTAAATATATCAATATCTGAGCAGGTATTTGAATGATATTTGTACACAATGATGTATGCACATCATTCATGATATTTATGATGTATAACCAGGTGTTCTCCACTTTTTCCCAAGATATCATGTAAATACAACATACTTTTTGTATTTTCATCCCCAGAAAGCTGCTTTTAAGTACAAGGTGCTTCTAATTAAAGTTCCAATTTGAAATGGTCATAAAAGGATAGTCCAGTAACCTAGTACATCGTAAGTTGCATCAAGTGAGGGTAGTAGGTTTCTTTTTTTATCTTGTATGGGATTTGACTGAGATGCAAAATCCAAATTTTCGACCTCGGCAGCCCCCCTGATCACTTTTAAATACCCCAAAAACTGCAAAAATTTCGCACTTTTTTCGGTTTTTCGCCATTTTGACCATGAAGGAGCAGATTTCCGACAAAAATTATAATACACATTTTTAAACTAGATTAAATTTGCTACAATTTGAGACCAGAATGGGCTCGGTAGACCTAATAGTTTTCGAGATACAGCTTTTCAAATTTTGGCAAATTTTCGAAACTTTAAAATTTTAAGCTAATTTTCATGTTTTATCATATGCTATTGTCTTTATAGCTTCAATAACCTGTCTGATATGAGTCACTGAAGTTAACATTCATTCAATTTAACATTTTTAACGGGGGTGGGGGAGGAGAGGGAAGGTTTGGTGGGAGGGGGGGTCACTGTTCACAACCAGACGACTGAAATTGAAATGCAAAATTTATTTAAGAAACATTTACATGAAGTATATACAAAAAGTGTAAATGGAGTGAATGAAAGTGTAAACAAAATGTGAATTAAAGGTGTTTCCACCTATTCGAATGACCAGGGTGAAGTAAATCCACCAATCCACCTCCTTCAGTGCCATATTCATAGTCCTGAACCTCATAAAATGGAATGAAAATATTTATTTGTTGAATATCCCAAGGTAAAACCTTATCAAATAGTCGTAATATAAATGCAACACGCATCTTGGTAAGTATTAATTAATAGAAATAATGGTAACTTTCAACAAACATACGAGTGGAAGTACACCTGATATTGTTCCTCGACTTGTTCAATAGCATCTCCGGCGATTTAGCTGACTGAATAGTCGAACAGCCTATCCATGTCGTCGTCGTCGTCGAGCTCGCCTAAATCGGGGGTGTTGACATCAACGTCTACCGTAATATGAAGCAGGTTTTCGCAGGACTGGCCATTACAGGTTCCGCAGACAACTGAACACTTGCACACAACTGAAACCTGCTTTCTTACAGCTGCAAGCATTTCTGCATCCCTTCTTGCAACTGCAGGAAATCATGTTCAGCAGGTTTGAGGGGACTCTTCGCTCAACATCATCTTTGGGGAAAGGCCTCGGTCTGTAACAACCCATTCCTTTCGAGCGGATTCTTTTTGTAACCCAGTCACTGCTGCACCTGGTAGTATGTGTCGCCGGCACACGATCTGTAGTTTAGTAAAGTGGCAACACCGATTTTTGATTTCGAGAAAAACACAGTTGAGCGCCGAGAGCCACAATGTGCAGACGTGTGTCTCGGTGTGAGATTTAGATCACCCCACCTTCTGATTTGAGTATCATATATACATGTTTGTTTGTGATTCATGTGCGTCCGTCAACATGTGGAATAAACTGTATTTAAAAGAATTACTGAGGACTCATCATTCGAAGCTCTCCCACGAACTATTTTAGATATCGAAATTTAAGTAGATAGAACAGTATATGCGAAATGAATGTAGCTTTGCAGCATCTTGCGGGGGAAGCAGTCTGGCCAGGTTGAAACTGATCTTGGCTGTAGCCTTTGTGAAGATCTGGTAGCGCAGGTCGTTGAGGATTTAACTGGACCTTTCCCCACCGTACAGCTCAATGAGGATTTTCTCCCCGGTTTCAGCTACTTGGGCAGGTGTCGCAGTTGGATTAGAAAAAAGCTGCAGCTTTCTCTTTAAGGTCAACATGTTTCTGTAGTATATGAAGCAACTTGAGTTTCCCCTGGCCAAAGAAGCACGAGGTGGAATCACAGCCCCTGAAGGCGTGAGTGAAAGTGATGAGCTGACTGTCTACAGATGTTGAGGTGGTTAAGTAGAAGACCTCTGGCGTTTTACCTCTTCCACATTTCTGAAGGTATACGGTACCTTGTGTGCGATCCCTGAGACCGGTGAGGATGACCAACAAGTCTACGTCCCCTCCTGCAATAACCACAACCTGAAATTCATAGGCCTTTCTGATAGCTGTAGTGATGATTAGCGTGTCAGCATTTTCTTTCGCCTGAAAAACCTCAATGTGTTTGGCTTCGAATTTCCCCTTCAGCAGCTGGGTGAATCTTAATTCGATTTTATCATTGGATAAAATATTTTCTTGGGAAACATCAGGAGTTGTTATTTCCTCAAATATCTCCCCAGGAGATGAATGTGCCTGAACTCGGCGATTACGTTCAGAGCTCTTTGTTTTATTTTGGTCAGGCTCTGTTGGGAAACCATTGAACACTACAACTATGTTCTGACCATACCGTGCCTCGAGACATTTTACATATCGGGCAGCTATCAACTCAAACGAGGAGTGCTTGGGCCACACCACTTTGTGAAGGAGATGACCACCATCTGCAACCACAAATTTAGTTTTTCCTCATGACTCATCAATATTGACTGGTTCGAATGCTGCATAGAAAGATGACTTATTGCCCTTCCTCATTCCTTCTTGAGTAAATAGAGACATCGGGAATGGTGAAATCTCGTGCGGGGAGAAGTTCTTCAAATCTTCATCCGATTGTTTCAAAATGCATATCCTGTGAAACAGTGTGAAGGGATCGATAGTCACTTGTCTGTTGTCAACAGTAACACTATGAACAGTAGAGGAAAGATACACAACTTTGGTTTTACTCTCGAATTTGACGTTTTGGAAATTTTGCCTTACAATCTTAAACATTTCTTTTTTCCCAATATCAGGAGCCATATGACAGTTGACCCCTATCTCTCCTACAAGTCCACTGCTTAAGGACATGATCACATCCGTTTTACGAAATGGAGGATACTTCAAAAAAAGTCACACAGCTTCATTGTACAAGCTTCATCTCGAGTAATTCGCGATGGTCTCATTTCTACTTGCTGCTCAGTTGTTTGCGAGTTCACATTCCAGAAATCCTCAACCGCTGCACATATGTTCTGTAGGTGGATCATCCCTAATGTCCATTGGGTAAGGAAAGTTTCAGTTATGCCACGGCCCCGGGTCAAACCTCCATAGATTTTCATTGAGCACATCAGCACCTGTTCAATGGTTATGTCTGACCATACACCTGACCAGAACTTCTGTCAACGCCTGATGGTGAGAATCCATCAGCACTAAATAGTGAATTTTCAGGGGTATCCATCTTAACGGAAAGGAAAATTCTACAGGGATTGTTCCCAAATATCGCAAAATAAAATTAAATACTTTAATTTATTTATATCAAAAGATAAAAATAATTATTTTAGAGAATTATTTTAATAATTAACGATATTATTGATTACTACAAAAATATAAGAAGAAAGTATAATCAAACCATTGAAAAGAATGCGAAAACAAAATAGAAGATTCAAAAGAATCTAATTCTTGAAAAATGAGCTAAAAACCTTATTGGGTTTTTGTATTGACATCGGTTGATTTAAATACTGTTAATTTGCAGGGACAAATTAATTGTAAACATAAAAATTAGCTTAAAATTTTAAAGTTTCGAAAATTTGCCAAAAAATGATAAGCTGTATCTCGGAAACTATTATGTCGACCGAGCCCATTCTGGTCTCAAATTGTACCAAATTTAATCTAGTTTAAAAATGTGTATATAGGTTTTGTCGAAAATGTGCTCTTTCATAGTCAAAATGGGGAAAAACCGAAAAAAATGCGAAATTTTTGCAGTTTTTGGGATATTCAAAAGTGATCTGGGGGGCTGCCGAGGTCGAAAACTTGGATTTTGCATCTCAGTCACATCCCATACAAGAAAAAAAACGAAACCTACTACCCCCACTTGATGCAATTTAGGCCCCCCTTTTCATGACAAGGATACTGGACTAAGGAAAATTACTGGACCAAATGTTATCAAACTTGGCAATAGTTTAAAGGATGTCATGGGAATTTCTTTTCCACCAAATAAAGTTCAAAAACTCACCACCAACTGGTGGTGAGTTTTTGACAACCGACATTTCCGTAACATTCCTCCTGATATGCTAAGAGCTACTTTTGAGAATGCAGTAATGCGTTTTAACTTGCTTTAGGAAAATGGTGGACGCACATTGAATATGCTTTGTAACACGTTTCAGAAATGATTAAACACATTTTAAACCGATATCTTCATGTCTTACTTCGTTTAACAATATTTCATACAGCGCCATTTCTCCCCTGATGGTGAGTTTTTGAACTTTTTTTGGCGGAAAAGAAATTCCCATGACCTCCTTTAATCTATTACCAAGTTTGATAACATTTGGTCAAGTAGTTTTCCTTTTATGACCATTTTAAAGAGGAACTTTAATTATAACCACCCTGTATATCATTTAAGGGAAAAATGCTGTGAAATAATTGAAATCAACATTTATTTTTATAGGATTCCTTTAACCAATTTTGATGAAATTTTTTCCCCATACAAATTAGTCTCTCGTGATTTTACAAAAAAAAATCATAAAGGAATTTTGTGATAGTAATTGTTTGGAACTTAGCAGTATAAGGAAATTATCCTAGTGTAAAAAAAAATGCAAATACACGTTAGAAAATGAAGAGTCCAGGGGTAAAACCACTGTACAGCCATTTTTACGAAAATGAGTTAGCAGTGCCATCTTGTAGCTTTCAAGGAGTACTAACACCACGTGCATTCATATCTGGGGCAGAACCACTTTAAAGCCGATGAAAATAGCGATAAATTTTCGGTGTGCCGGAAAAAAACCACTATACTCCAACTTTTAAATTCGCTTTTCTAAAACAGAATTTTTTTACGAAAATGAGTTAACAGTACCATCTTGTAGCTTTCAAGGAGTACTAACACCACGTGCATTCATATCTGGGGCAGAACCACTTTAAAGCCGTTGAAAATAACGATGAAGGTTCAGTGGGCCGGGGAAAAACCACTTTACTCCAACTTTCAAATCCGTTTTTCTCAAAACGATGTTTTTGGAGTAAAGTGGTTTTACTCCTGGACCTTTCAAGCGTAAATCAAGTGCAAAACCATGCATGCTTAAAGGATATTTATTTCCAACGGGGCAGGCAATTTGTCTATTACGGTATTCGCCCGTGCACACCGCTAATTTTTTTGGTTTCTTTATTACCGGAGTACCATATCGGTGGAACAACGTAACTCCATAATCCCATCCTTGTCCTCGAACAAGCGAGAATCGAACTCATAACCTGGTGGTTGAAGTATTCATAGAACACCCGTGAACCAAACTAATGCGATACATGGCCGGCACTTAAAAGATATTGAATATATTTGGAGAGTATGTGGGATAATTTGCTAAGTGAAAAAGGATGGGTATGTATGCCTTATTTTTTTTAAATATCAAAAGAGATCATACCTCTGAATAGAAATGATATAACTAGATAGAAAATTTACAAGCAGTCTTCCAGATAACCGAAGATAACTAAGGGAAATCATAATGAAATAGCAACAACAGTGACATTGGTGAAAACTGTTTTCATCCTAGCTGTAGTTTAAACAAGTCTTTTATGCAAACCAAATAGCAGTTACACGTTAGCATCAAAGACTAAGTAAAGTCAAGGGTAAAATACAAAGTCAAACGTAAAAAGGTAATATCGAAAGAAAAATAATCAAAAATTTCTATATTTTAATGAGTTTGTTTTGTTATAGATTCGAAAAAAGGGAGTGTAAAAAGAAAATCAAATATGTATGTATTACATAAATTTAAAAATTTATAACATGGCCGTAAAGTTAAAAAAATTATAATTTATTAAAAGTTTCGAGAATTATGAAATGAAGAGTTAATATACTTGAACAAACCCCTAAAAAATGAAGCTGCTAGTTTTTTCCTACGAAAAGTAATTCTAAATATTCATAAATCCCCAATATTCATATTCTTGCCATACAATTACTTATATTTTGTACTTTTCTGTAAAAACGTATATCCTTACTAGAACTGAAACATATAAGGGAATATAATCTAATTTCCTTCAAAAATAATTTCAAATAATTTTACTATTTTAATTCACTTTATCGTTTTAACATATTATGAAATGTAATGGATAAAAGTACAATCTCAGGGAGCAACGTTTTGATTGCTCTATTAATTTAATGAAGCTTAATGAGATTAAACGATTGGATTTATCTAATTGTCTTCGATTAAAATGAATCTTCAAGCTAAACAGAAAATTTACTGAATTATGGAGTAAGTTAAGAGTATTTACGTTAAATTTTACGTGATTTTGTTACATAATGAAAGTTAAAATTATAACTCTATAGAAAATGAAATTTCGTCATGAGGCAGTCCAAAGTCTTTTATGCCAACGACGGTGGAGTAATTTCAAAATCCCTTTGTTCTGTTTAGGAGGATACATAAAAAAAATTATATGGAATCTATGTATTTAAATCTCTAAGCCGATTCATTGGACAGCCCTTGAGAGAAAACAACTGCATCAATTTATTACATTTTGGTCTTAAACGAAAATTTTAATCTATAGATGCTTCAAATTTGGTTTTTCTAACCGCAATTTCTATTTTTTTCGCCGAATGTGGAGGCACTTGTCGTCAAACATTCGCCTATACTACGCCGCAATTTTACTACCCATTTTATTTTGGGGCCACCATATAGGCGGACAGCATTACCCTCTATGAAGGGACGACACGAACGGAGGCGCGACGCCAGGATTCGATCCGAACACCCTTACCACCGAAAGCAAGCGCGCTGTACCACTGGGCCGCCACAAGCCCGCAATTTCTATTAATTAGCGATAATTTACAATTAAAAAATTTCTTTTTGCGCATGCGCAGTGACATGTTTAAATCTGGCTTTAGTTACTCACTAAGCACAAGGCCCCATAAACACGTTAATATGTTTCTGCACATGCTCAGTGACATGTTTAAATCTGGCACAAGATGCTTACTAAGCATGAGGCCGCATAAACACGTTAATTTGTTTTTGCGAGGAATCTCTCTAGCTCTCACTCAACCATTTTTATTTTTAATTATGTTTGTGAAATATAGAATTAAACCTGACGGAAATTGTTTATTTCCTGTTGTTGAATAACCATATTTGTTTTCATTGGGTTAAATTGTAATTTTTAAAGTGTATATCTCTATTCTTAATATTATGATTTTCAACATTTGGCAATGTGTTGAGTATAATTTGTGTATTTGAGTCGTTCCCGTTTTACAGGAGGTAAGTGCCAAAATTTCTGAAAAGTATTTTTTCACTAGTCCAAGGGTTTGCTCTTAGGCTAATGGGGTGGAAAAGGAGGTAAGTGCCTAGATAGTTTGACTTAGTTCTTAACTAGGCACTTACCTCCTTTTTCACGCCCTTAGCCTTAGAGCAAACCTTTGTACCAGTAAAAAAATACTTTTCAGAAATTTTGGCACTTGCCTCCTTTTCAACGGGAACGCCTTATTTATTTTCTATCCAGTCGTCATGTTTTGATGGGTACCAACTAGTGTAGTGCAAATTGCGATCTTTTCAACGAACCGCCTTTTACGGAATCGTGCTGTAGGATTAATTAATGAAACATTTATTTTTTTACCAGTGTACATTTAGAGATTGGGAAATATGTTGAATCCGATTAAAAAAAAGAGAGAATAATACATTTTTCAAGATGTGCTGGCTCCTAGAAATACAATCTTTCATTTGTGGGCGTATGATAATATAGCTGGGTGTTCGACAGTTTATTAAGCGGTTTTCCTCTGCTTGGGTTCAATTAAGGCAAAGAAACTTTACCTCCAACATCCGACGAACTACTACGGAATCTGAAGTCCGAGGGCGTCAAATCTCTCATGAAAATATCTATCATAAATTTAGCACGTTTCTAGAATTCCATTCGATCCAATTAGTAGTTCTTTTTTTATTCTTTTGTCAAAGGTGTGGTATAAATATAAAGATACATGCCTAGTGATACTTATCATTTAAGAAGATAAAGGTATGTTTAATCTGAAAGGCTATTTACAATTAGTAAAATTTGGGTTTAAACCATAAGAAATATAACGACAACACAGTAAACAAAATTGATAGTAAAAGAGAGAGAGGCCTCTTTATTGAATTAACGACGTATCACATCTCCAAGGCAAGGTTAAAGTGGGAAAAATTAGGTGCATTTTAGGCTAATGTGAAGGCTAGCGTTGTATTTCCGACACTTAGCTTACTCTTGTTCATACTGAAAAGCGGTACCTCGAAGAAATGCTGGTTAATTTATTTGTAACTCTCACCACATCTTCATGATCTAGGGAGGGCCAAAATTAAAGTTTTTTTTCTTTTTCACTCATTTCACCAGGAAATGAATCCTCTTTTTACACACTCACAGAAATTTTTTACATTACGATATTTGGAGAATTAGAATTTGGTCCTGATGTTTTTTGTTTCCTAAAGTCGAAGCAATGAGGGATCACGACGTAAGATTATAATCAACTTTTATTTGCGTATGTTTATGTGAAATCACGCAGTTTATTTAATCAGGAACGGCCTGCCATTTCACACCTCCATGGCTGAGTAATCGAAACATCACTTGCGAAACATTCGTCATATTTCTTTTACCAACGTGCCACCCACATTCTTTTGAGGTTTACCTTCGAGAACTTCAACAACGTGGACTTAGATTCAAATCCAGGCTAAGTTTTAGATTTTCCTCTACTCTTCCCCTATAGGGAACAGTGTTGGTCCACGTACACAGTGGTGCAAGGTTGCTATTGCAAATCTTCATTGACTTCGGTCGTTAGAGAAAATAAACAAGGTGTTCTTACCTCAAATATAGTCAGCTCTCGATCTGCCTCTTGAGTCTAGTCTCGGGATGGGGGAAAATATTCTGGAACTCTATTATCCATCATGCTGTTCGCTAATTAATTCAGACCAGAACATAGAAACTACTCGTTTCTTTTCTAATTATTATATTTAACACACGTATATTACATAAACAATTACACTTAACTACTTAACATCTATTTTAACATTACAGCACAACGGATATCAGTGTTTACTAATCACAGAGTTCGTTCTTTCTGCCTAGTCTCTACTGGGTGGCGCTAGAGGTCAGGATTGGCTGTTGCCAGTTGTAACAGTAGCCAACATAATCGAGTTTCACATGGGTGAATATCATCAGGAGAAAGAGGCTTTTGCGTTGGGAAAAAATTATCGATGTACCTATACTAATTCAAACTGGTAGTAAAATAGTTGCTAGTAATAAAGATAAAATATTATATTTTCTTAATTATCCATTTAAAATTTTCTTAAACAACTCATTTTCTTTCTTAAGTTGCTTTTTTAAGTGTTTTCCTTTTCTTAATAAACTTCTCCGGAGAAACCAAGTTGTTTGTTTAGATACGTATGAGGCAAGAAACGTGACTTTAATTCTAAGACCATAGCATCAAAATTTGAAAAAAAAAGGGTTCTAGTTGCAGCAAAATTGTTCCTGTCTTGCAGATTGAGATATTTATAGCATTCAGGAGGAATTTATTTAAGAACTGCCTTCTCCGGCCACGTGGGGCTTATTAATGAGCCATAATTCGTCCATCTTTTGTTGAGGTCATGTGTTTATGGGAGTGTCTTTACTCTGAGGCTCCCGTGAGAAAAATATGTGACAGCTCTTGTTATTTGGATATCTTTATGCACGAAAAGTATTTTAAAAATAAATCTGTCTAGTGGATGCGATCATGGATCGTGTTTGTCGTAGATCTTGAACTCGTAAATCGTAGTTGTTACACTAATTAGTTTCTTACTAAAACACTGAGTTTATTTGTCAATAATTAAATACGGCACAAACGGGGCTCTTTAGAGCCATGCTTGTAAGAATATGGAACGCCTTGGAAGAGAATAGTAACAGTACAAAACTATAAGTTTTATTGATATTTATAGAGTGATTAAATTTTTATAGATATATTTAAAGATTTATTTCCGATTACCGACAATGTGGGATTTTTTTCTACTATATCATTAATTTTCCAACTTAAGAGGAACAGAACGATGGTATCTTTTGATAAATTTCAATAATAAAATAATTCAACAGATATAGCAATGTAATAAAAACATGTAGTAAGTAATGAGAAATGCAGACACTTTTAATCAAATTTAACATTTATTTACATAATAAAAATTGGGTGAGAGACAAGTTCATATCAAACATAATGGCTGATATCTGTAGGATGAAATAGATATCTTATTTTCAGAGAAACAGTTTTATTTTGATAAAAAAAAAGCTAACTCAAAAATGTATCTGGTAACCGAGAAAAAGGAAAAAACTGCATTTAAAGTTACGAAATTAATTCTGAAAATGCCTTAAAAATACATCTTTGCTAAAATGATATTGCTTTCAGTTCACATTATTAATTCTCCAAATTACAGGAGATAACTACTTCAGAATTTCAAATTATCACTAACACTATTATACTGAAACATCAAATTTAATTCTTACAAAATCAATTAACTCTTTTGACGTACTTTCGAAAATAGCTTTAATTCTTCATAATCTCTGAAATTGGGTTGTGCCAACGGGAATTGGAGTTGTAACTTTTTAAGGGCGCTCATACCTTTTAAAGGTGAAGAGACCCGACAAACGTATCCCTATTTTCAATCATCAACAGTTCCTAAAAAAATTTATTCAGAAATAGGAAAATTTTAAGGTGAGTTAATCACTCTTTCATCTTTAGAAATATGGCTCTCAGTTTTATCTAGCTTGAAGAGAAATATTTTAATTTTTTTTAAAATTTTAACCATTGTTTTTTGTCATTGTTATGTCATTTCGCACGTGATATCTTCAAAACAGGTGGTTAGAATACCATGAAATTTTATGCACGGGCAGTATAGATAAGAAAAATTTAAAATGAACTACTATTATGTCATCCCTGCCATAAAAGTTTTAATTACAATAAAATTTATCAAAATTTTTTCCGAAATTTAATTTCTTTTCTTACATTTTTTTTCTATAAAGAACTAAGAATTTTGATTTCATAGTAGTTCATTTTATAGATATATTACACAACATAATTTAAAAAATGAAAAAATATGTATATTCATTAATATACCGACGCAAGTCTGCGCGCATTGCCATAACAATGATAAAAACAACGGTTGAAATTTTAAAAAAACAATAAAATATTTATCTTCAACATAGAAAAAATTGAGAGCCATATTTACAAAGAAGAAAACGTGTTTAACTCACAGTAAAATTTTCAAATTTCTGAATAAATTATTTTAGCATCTACTGATGATTGAAAATAGGTACGTTTGTCGACTCTCTTGGCCTTTAAAAGGTATGTGTCCCGTAATAACACTAAAAAGTGAACCCTCACTTCAACGCCTAATGACATGAAAATGTAAAATGGGACTAATCATCAATTTTGCTTGTGAAATATCCAGCAATATTAAAACCTTATAAAAAATATCTATTCCTACCCTCAGTACATTTTTTTTACTGATCTCCGGCCGTATGATTCCAGCAATTCAATTTACTTATGGGAAACGCAATAGCGTAATGTGTGAAATAAAGCAAAATTGATTCCAGAGGTATAAAGGGAGCCCAGAAAAGGTCACAGAAATGTCGACAGCTTCGGTGAAATACGCCAATTTCGTGCCATAGAATCGACAGCTTTTCTCATCGATATAAAAAGAAATAATAAAGTTGTCCAAATAACTGTCATTGTCATCATCGGCGATTTCAACCACGAACATTTGAAAAGACCGGCTCATCCCTAAACTAAATAAAACTCGCGACTTTAGTCGAACCTATCAAGGAACGTGTTTGGTGGATAGAAAAAAAAATCTTTTAGCGTATGTCCTATCTTGATTGAAGTTAATAGAAATAGAATTATACTTTTTTTCCCCCCAAATCAGTTGAAATGATGAAAACCCAAAATAGACTTGCCTTTAACATTCTTTCATATGTTTTCTATAGTTCTTATCTTCCACAGATTTTCCAGAAAATGTACTATTTTGTTGATATAAAATCGAATTAATAGCTTTTTCTAACATTGTCATGATCTTTTTAAATGTGTAATAAATGCTACAACTGAAACTGTTACTTTCATCCATTTTGTTTTAGATTTTTAGCTGGTAAATATAAATATTCGTTTTTAATTTAAAAAAAATATTCTTTACCCTTAAGGGAACGATACCCTTAAGGAGACCTTCAACATCGTTTTCTTTAGATTTTCAATATTTTACTCAACATATCACATGAGAATAATTTTTTTTTACTACATTGAAGTCACTTAGAATTCACAAATAAGTATTTTGTGAAAGAATAAGACCCGTTTTTCAAAAAATTCTTCAAAAATGCTAGAATTTTTCAAAATTCTCCATTTGCCCTATTTTGTTTTTCTGATTTCTTCAAAATTTCTCGGGATTGTTAATGGAATTTCTTCGTCAGAAAACTGGGCATCGTTTTTTTGAAAACACATATATTTTTCAAATGTATAGACCATGAAAGGAAATAAAACTTGCAGAAACATAAAAAAATAACAGGTAGAATAATTAAAAAAAGTTTAATACTTTAAATTCAATCAGAAAAATTCAATACACAGTTATGTTTAAATATATACATAGTAAACTTATATTAAAAAATAAGGTTTTTAAATGATATGGAATGTGCATGGATCTTTTTGAAAAATGTTAGCATTTTAGAAAAAAAAAATTTAAAAACAGGCAATATTCTTCCGAAAATTCTTCAGTTTGAATTCTAAGGGGGTTCAATGTAGTAAAAAAGAATATTAATTATTCTCATTCTTTATGTACTGTAAAGAATTGAAAATTAAAAAATTCGAGGTTGAATGTCCCTTGCCAACTTAAAAGAATGTACTTTTAAAAAAATCGAAATTAATGCCCTTAATTAATAGGTAGCTGTAATTTATATTATGTTTTAAGTATTAAATGTGATATTAGTGTACTATGCTGTATAAAACCCATTCCCACAAACCTATTTAAAGTATAGGTCAGTTAAAAGATGGCTACAACAAAGTTGTTCATGTCAGCAGTTTGATACATACAATAGAGGAGTCGTCATAAAGAGCAAAAAGGAAGATGCGGCATCCACTTTGAAGTATCTAGGTATCACAACATTATTATTAACTACCTCTGTTTTATCAGCAAGAAAAGGAAATTAAGATTAAAAAGAACAGAAGATGTGTTTGTTATTTTCAAAAACACTTATAAAGTTCTTGAATGAAAATGTTTTCTTATTAACGGGTGCCTTTTTTAAGAGCCGCCATAATGTAGGATCCGAAGTGCTTAGCTGGCTTCCATTGTAAAACTCAGGCTAGCGGCACGTTCCTTTTATATTTTTAGTTCATGAGTAGGGTTAAAAATAGAATTTGGCGTATTTATAAAGGTACGACTTTCGTGGGGAAATTTTATAAGTTCTTTTAACTCTAAATTTCCCTAGTTAAAAAAAAATTTCGTTTTTGCTAAAGTGGAATTCAAGGTGACCCGATCGATTATTTCGAAGTAAAGACAATTACTTTAAGGGTTAAGGAAGTGATTGTATTTAAAATGCACACAACGTAAATGTATTCCCCTAATAGTTGCCATGTTCTGTGTATGTATCTGTCATGAACACTTCCGGAGCGACCGCTTCAGAAATATATCAGCCTATGGCATCCATTTTGTTTTATGAGTTAGGTTTAACAAGTTAAAAGTAAAGTTCAAAAAGATTATTTGCTATGTAAACCCAAATAACTTATTATAAACAACGTAATTTCGACACAAATCAACTTTATTTTGATTTTTAGACGATTGAAATAAACGGTTTTAACAGTTTCAAAACAGCTCACCACCGTTTAAAACTGTTCTCAGCATAAAATATCCTTTCATTGTAACGTATTTTCGTTGTGACTTTCATACTCATTAGAGAATTATCTCTTTTCCGCCACCTTTCGCGTTATCATAGTGTTTCAATTAAATTAATAACAAGTATTCATTTTATGTACTCACAACTGAAAATGTAAACACGAGTGAGTCATTCTATACCGTGATTCATTCATCGTCATTAATTTAAGAAAAATTGAATCGGAGAATCTTCTTCACAGTAAAACAGTTTTTCATTATGTTATTTTTTCAATATATATATATTTATATTTTAACCATATAATATACATATATTTTAACCAGATATTATAATAATGTCAAATTTAGTATTTTCGGAATGTTGCAAACTCGACGCATGCGTAGTGATATGTTCAAAACTGTCTGTACGGTAGCGTGGTTTTCAAAACGAATACGTAACATAACCGCAAAATTTTCTTAAATTTTTTTATTCGAAGTGTTCAATTATTTACCGTCAAGTTTTGATGGGTACTATATAGTTTTATCGATTACTTATGCGCAGTATGCAGCATACTACAATGCAAATACAAAATAATTATTTTAAGGTATGAAAGGAAAGAATAAAATAATACAAGAAATTAAAGTAAGAAAAAGCAAAAACGGAAAAATATATATAATTAACGGTTTTGTTAGTTTTTATATGCTGATAATTTCCTAAGTAATTACTATCATAATTATTTAATGATAGTGATTACGATAATTATTAAGTAATTATTTTATTTGTTAAATAACCATTTAACAGTTAGGTGAAATATTAATTATTTTATGCAACGATCCTAATTTTTTAAGATTTCTTGGATTTTAAGCTGAAAAAATATATGCTTA